>ML682006.1:2240938-2285609 GCA_007922195.1 Podocnemis expansa
CAGTTGCTGTTCCTGTATCTAACAGTTCTCTGATTCTATAACCAATCTATAATTAAGCTACAGCATGAAGTAATCATGGAAAAATGTTTTTGTTCCTAATATTTTGTAATACTCAACCACAGTTAGAAACTAAAATCATTTTAGACCATCCTTGCTTAATTATGGATTGTTTAGGAGTCCTTTTCTAGCTCGATATGTAAAAAATCAAACAGCCCACCCCCCGCCCTTTCATGTCTGCACACAATTATGTATAGGAGAATGAAAAATAATGCCTATCAACTTTGAGATAGGAAAGTTTATGCTATTTTGCTACTCAAGGTTTGGGTATTATATTAACAGAGATCATTTATAAAATAATAATTTTTTAAGAAAATGGTTCTTTAACCACCTAAGGTTCTGATACCAGACACAATTAACATGGGCACTAACTTATAAAATTTTGGTAATAAAATATAGATGCTGTAGTAAATGACTAAATTATATGGCTCTACACTTAGTTCTTCCCACCTGCTTCAGTAATATATTTACCTCCCTAATGATAAATTCCATAAAGACCATATTTGTGGTTCAGTCAGAGGTTTAGTTGGCTGAGTGCCTTCATCACATAAGCGGTAAATCCATACTTAGGTTCCACTCCTGTATGTATTTATGCACATACTTAATTTTGGTTAACTTTATGTAATCTCAAGCTAGGACTATTCCTGGTAGGTAGTTAAATTAAATACTTGTGGAAGTGTTTGTAAGATCAGGGGCTCAGTGTCTGCATCCACCATGACGCAGGAAGTCAAATCATTCCATCAAGGTTAGGACAATACAAAAAGCCTTCCCCTCTCTGGCCTTTACCTCTGTATGTTTGCCTAGAAGCATGAGCTACAGCCCAGAATTCAGCTCTCTCTCTATATTCCTTCTGGAAAATTATAAGAAGGACATTTAATTAGGAATAAAGAAGTGGGTTTTTTGGGTGAAGTGTTCATCATTTGCCCTCCGATCAACAGCAAATTTCTGATGAAACTGAAAAAAGAAAAAAAAAAGGCCGAATTTACCAAAGAGAGCTCAAGCAGCCTCCTGTTTGCTGCTTTGGAAGAATGATCTATACATGCTAACCAATTGCCTTGTATTTACAAAGTGATGAAGGGGGAAGAGGAAAGAGTCTGTCTCTAAGCCCTAGTCTATACTTATTAAACTTTTCAGCAGCAGTCGATAGGAGATATGCAAGGCACATACAACACCTTGCATATCTGCCATGGACTTATTAAGCCACCACTACATATGGAAATGCCTTGCAGTCAGCTTATGGCAACTCCAGTTGTGGGGCTGGAGTTGCTATGGCGATTTCCGGAGTGATTCAGCAGGATTATGATGACTGCCGAATTGCACCAGGAAGATCGCACTGACGGTAGTGATTTTGAAGCTGTCAGTGTAGACTTATCGTAAGTAGTTGACGGCAGCTGGCAAAATCAGGAAGGCTATGTCTACACTGCCAAATTAGTCCAGACCAAGCAAGTCAGGACTAATTTGGTCCATGGTGACACTAGGCTTTGCCTAGTCCAAACTAAGAAATTACTTAGTTTGAAGTAGGCAAAGCGTAGTCCGAACTAGGAAGAGCTGGTTGTTAGTTCAGACTTCTGTGCTTTGAACTAAGCATAGGGAAGACTTGGCACAAGCCATTAGTTCAAACTAGCCACGCATTCTTCTGTTTAAAATAGAACGCACGGCTAGTTCAAACTAAAAAGCTGCGGTTAGTTTGAACTAGCCCAAGGCTAGCTCAGACTAACCTCAGGCTTCTTTAATTTGGACTGGCACGTCTGAACTAAAACGTCAGATGTAGACATAGACAAAGTGGTTTCTTGGTAGAAATCATGAGATAATTATATTGTTCCATGGCTTCTGTGACAAATCCAACAAAAAGTGGTGGTTTCCCATTACCTTGTATTTGCAATATTGATTTCATTTAAAACAAACTTGAAATAACATTTAAAGTTTATAGGGAAGCAAACACACTGGTTAGAAATATTGACAGGACCCCCAGCAAAGCTCAGAACTTTCTGATACTAATTTTCATCTTCAGTAATACATGTGATTTTCATAGGTCTAATTAAAAAAAAAAGAGTATTTTCAGACAGAAAATTTTGTGTTAATTTTTAGTGGTTGATTTTCTTATCTCACAATAAATCCAGAACAATTCCACCAAATTCTATAAAATTATACTAATGTAAAACCATCATGAAAGGAAACTCAGGCTATTTCCTATATAGAATTTTAACTTTGTCTAATAGTTGGCATGATCTTACCTATATACTGATTAATATCCTCCCTAAGATCAATTTTTCTGTTACTGAATCTATGCTATAGCATGTAAATCAATATTTGAATAGATTGAAGCTTTCAGTAATTTTTAGGTCTCTGTAACTTTCAAAAAATAAATACCAGGCAGACAATCTACTATGTTTTCAAATGTCCATTACTAGCAGAATTACATGGAAAAATATAGTCATTTGTAAATACATTCAGAGTATGTTGAAGAGCGAACCATTCATCAAAATTGTAATTTCAAACTCAGGAGAGACTGGGATTTTATTTATTGTCTTTCACCATTGCATTGTAATTTACTTGAAATTGTGTCTTTCACTGCTGTTTAGTAGGAGTAGTTCTTCCTTTTTCCTTAGATTAAGTAGGTCTCTACAAGACAACAGCAGAACCGGAGCCTTCTGTTTACTACTAACCGAGTCTTGTGGTTTTGTAGAATTTCAATTATTAGACTTTCATAGTCACCAACTACAATGTATGTAATAAAATAAATATAAATACACAAATTATATATCTACCAAAAGGGAGCAGATGTGTGTGTGTGCACTGACTTTGTGCCCCATATATTTGAATTCTTTCCTTCTGTAACAAGGAAGAGAAAGAACGGACATAGCCATTCTGTGGTTAAAGCATATATA
The DNA here is from genome assembly GCA_007922195.1 of Podocnemis expansa. Classification (NCBI taxonomy): domain Eukaryota; kingdom Metazoa; phylum Chordata; order Testudines; family Podocnemididae; genus Podocnemis; species Podocnemis expansa. The sequence goes on from ML682006.1 coordinate 2,243,884, forward strand.
GGAATTATCCTTTGGGGCTATATATTCCGACCTACCTTAAAGACAGCTCTTTGACTGCTTGGGTAGTGGACATATATATACTACTCTCCATGTAGATTTAAGAAAGTTATGATGGAGACACTCTGTTAAGGAAATAGGTTTCTTCTTCTATGTATTTATAAATGTCACATTTGGCCATCATGAGATATACATTTGTATGTAAAAAGCTAAAGGACAGCACGAGCATGTTTCACCACAGTATGAAAGTGTTTATATCTAGCTTCCCCTACAATTTTCATTACTGAAGGGAAGATCTCACTTCCCTTTCGATCTGTGCATACAACTGATACATATATATTCTTCACCTCAAAACTAAAAGAGGGGGGAAAAACCCTACTTACAAACATTTTCATGCTTGTGGTGATAGAGCATGGATATTTAATTCATTGGAGAAGGTCGATATCTATATTTACAGATAAAGTATATATACAAATATACGTTATAGTCATAGTCACATCTTTCCAAGAATCAGTCTGAATTTACAACAAAAGTATTTTCAGGATTAACTGATTTTTTTTTTTTGAGGAGGAAAATGACCATAGTCTATTATGTGTATACCTGCAAAGTAGAGGCTCAACACAGCACATTCGCGGAACTTGTTTGGCCAAATTGTTCTCAGGTAAAGATTATAAAAAAAAATCTTTTAAAATGTAAAAATTAAAAAAGTTTTTAAAAGGCATTTCAGGATCACAAGTATTCTTTTCATGTAGAAAAGAAAAGCAACTTAATCCTTTCCACTCTTATTTTTTCCCTGTGAATTCCTCTCACCTTCGATACTTCAAAGTTGCTTTGCAGTATTTTACTAGCTAATTTTAACTGAGGACCAGGTTGACTATATTATTTTGTTCTCATCTCTCAACATAGTGGACTCTAACTAGGGGAAAAAAATTGTTATTCATGAGGCCACAATATACACATACCTTTAATGGCAAAATGTTAGAAGAAACCACTGCTCTCCACTGCCAGGTATTCCAAAGCTACTGAGCAGGAATGACTGTAATATGGAAAAAGCTTCCTAACTTCTGAGTTCTCAAACTCTTATTTTTCACTGAGCCACTGACAGGAGTTGCTACAGTCACGCTGTACTGGAAGGAGGACTCCTACCCAAATTTTATTTTTAAATTACTTTTTATGAGAATGAAGATAGAGGGACGAGTTGAGTCAAATGACCAGGCACCCTTGCCCTTATTACTGTTGATGTTTGGATTTCTTGGTTCTCTGTGTGTTGTAAGGGACTGCCCTTACACTTTCTTATTCTTATTGCTGATTGATCTTTATTTTGGGGAAATTTCCTCTTTGGAAAGGTCATGCAGACCTCTTACAGTTTTTTCCTTGCTGGATATCTTGTACGAGTAGCAGAAAAATGGTCTCAGAGTTTAAGACCCATGATATTTTGGACTTACGCATGGGCATTAGGGAAGCTACTCTCTATCCCTGGCTTTGGAATAGACTGGTACCTGACATTAGACAAAATACTCAGAGAGGGATATGTAAAAGCAACCAGGGAGGAATGTTAGGCCAATATTGAATGCTTTTGAAAACCACACACTGTCCTTTTGTTCATTTCCCCATAAGATCAAAAAGGCATTATTACTCGCCTACTTTACTGAAATGTTGCTAGACTGATTCACTGATGTCTAAAGTGTATACAAAACTCTAGATGAAAAGAATTGCACAAATGCACTGTTTCAAAGTTTCATATCATATAATTTGATACCCCACATTTAATACCGTAGCTTTTGTTTGTTTGTATGACTACATTGTAAGAGGCAGCAAAAATAGGGATTACTTTTTGGTCATTTATAGGCAATACTCAGAAGAGAAGACTCTATATGCTGTACAAATGTAAAGTTTTCTATGTTCAAGTTACATAGATTAGTAGGAAGAACCACAGATATTCTTATAAAATAAAACAATTGAGACATGAACTTCTTACTGATCAGAAACAATTTTAAGCATTGTACCCAGAGACGGAAGAAAAGCTGCTGTACAGTAATAGAAAATACTTAAGAAATCACAGCCCTTTAATCCTTTGACTAGGACTATCATGCCTATGGTTGACCAAATTATGTTTATTTTATTTGCTCCTGTCCAATATGGCACTTTATAAATATTTCACAGTTCAATGATTTCTGAAGTAAACAACAGGTGAGCTTCTAGTGGTGGATAAATAAGAGTGTATTTAGTTTAACTTTGAAATACAGTTAAAGGTTTTAATGCCATTCCAGAAGAAGATAGAGATCTCTACTACATTTTGATTTCTGTAATCCACAAAAGAGAATTTTGTACACAACAAAGGTGGAATGCAGGAGAACAAATGTTTTTAACTATATTACATTTAGTTAAAAAAAAAACAGAGTATTTACTGTTGTAACAAAAGAATTCCATCTACTCCAGTCTTTTTGAGAGTCAACTTCAGAAGTTTTCTAGAGTCTAACAACACTATTTCAAAGATATGGGGTTTAAATGTATGCTAGATAATGAAAGAACACTTCTTCAGGATATTCTCAGAAATGCAAAAATATTACAGAGCTGACATTTTGACAAATGATGCATCAGACAAAAGCTGGTCATGGAAATAAAGATGTTGGAAAGAGTGACAGTTTCTCTTCAGCTAATTGACAACATGGGAAACAAATATATCAAAGGAAGTATTATGATTTTACTCTAGTGAATACAGTCTGTCAGAAAATGCAGCCTGTTTATTAGTTAGAACTAAGTGTTCATTTTAATCTTTTGCATCATACAGACACACGTTTGAGAAGGAAATGGAATACAACTTTAAGTCCTAGAAGCATTTACAAAAAAAAACCTCTTTTGAAGAACCATTAGACCACAGGGGTAAGAGCTAAAAACACAGCAATTTAAATATTTTTAGAGCTCTGCAGTTTCCATATTTAACAGGCAAGTTTAAACAGCCTATATTACAAGCAAAGGCACTAAGGGCATATCTGCACTACAAACAAGTTGACATGCAGTCACGTAGCAATTAAGTAGGTTGTGCATGACCACGCTGTGTGTGTTGGTGAACCACATCCTCATTGCCTATGCTTGCATTGATGCAAAGAGAAGGGCACCATGGGCAGCAATCACACAGTGCAACTCATCTCAGGGTGTTTTGGGAAGGACATAAAATGCCTTGTGGCAGGAAACAAAACATTCTCATCAGGGTGATTAGGAACATGGCAGGAATGTCTCGTGATGCAGTTTTCTTCCTTCCCTGATTTCTTCTGTATACCCTAAGGCTGTGTTCAGACAAGAGTTGTATTTCGAAACAACAGTCATTGTTATGAAATAAAATTTCTTATGTCCAGATGATGTTCCGTTATTTTGAAACAATAGTGTAGTGGCTAACACCTCTGCTTAACATGCAGAAGGTCCTGGGTTCAATTCCCAGGGGGTTGGACTCGATGATCTCATGAGTCCCTTCCAGCCCTATGATTTGATTTGATTTGACAAGTAGTCTGGGCTGCTGAATGGTTGAGTCACTCCAATGGGACTCTATTGTTTTGAAATAATGGCCGCTGTTTCAAAACAGTAAAACCTCACCTGAAATCGAAATAGCTGTTTTTTCAAAACGGTTGTTTCAAAACAACGGCGTCCGGACGTGTTATTTCAAAATAAAACACTTTTGCCCTTCTCCTTCACAAGGTGCCTTCCTTTTAGCTTTTATTGGGTGGGGGCATCGCCCAAGGAGGGGGCCATGTTGCCACACCTCCCATGCTGCCCCTCTCCTAAAGCGAAGTAGCAAGTCCTGTCTTTGGACATGCTATTTCACTTTGAGCTTTTCCCTTAATTTGAATTAACTTACTTCAAAATAAGGACTTTATTTCTAAACAACTCATTTCAAAATAACTTATTTTGAAATAACGATGTACATGTGGACATAGCCTAACATTTCATACCTGTTTTTAAAAGCCTAGCAAGCTCCGACAATCCCCATCTCTACAGACATATGTATCCACCACAGCTCTGTACTATTGTGGTTTGTGTTGCCTTATCTTAAAGCATTTTCAGAGCTGCAATAGGAGCCACCCTGCAAAGCATAATTTCCTTCAAGTAGTCCTACCCAAAGCCATGGAAAGAAACAATTCCTGGTTACTCTTGGCACTCATACAGAGGCTGAACATCATGGAGAACTGGTTCTGATCCCAAGAAACAAGCAATGAAAGGTGGGGTTGCATCAATATGCTGGTATGGGATGATAAATAGTTGGACTTTCATCTGTGCTTGGGCACTTTCCTGAATCTGTGTGTAGAGCTCATTCCAGCCCTACAGCAGTGACTCCAAAATAAGAGCTGCTCTGACACTGGAGAAGGGAATGGTGAACACTGTGTGGAAGTTTGCAATGCCAGACTGCTACCAGTCAGCTGAGAATCAATTTAGAGGTAGGAAATCCACCCCGGAGGGTTGCTGTGATGCAAGTATGCAGGACCATTAATTGTCTTCTGCTAAGAAGGGTTGTGACCCTGGGCAATGTGCAGGAGAATGATTTTGCCATGGTGGGGTTCCCTAACTGCTGTGGGGTGATAGATAGCATGCACATCCCTATCTTGGCACTAGACCACCTTACCACGTTGTACAGAATGATTTGATTTGATAACTTTTCTATAGCGTTGCAAGCACTCTTGGGCCACTGGGGACATTTTACTGACATCAGCATAGGAGGCCCAGGAAGATGCATGACACATGCATGTTTACAAAACCACAGGCTTTTTCAGAAAGCTAAAATCGGGTACTTTCTTTCCTGATCACAAAATCACCCATGGAGCTATTAAACTATCAATAGTGATCCTAGGAGACCCAGCCTACCTGTTATTCCTGTGGCTCATGAATCCATTCACCATACAGCTTGACAGGAGCTTCAATAAAAGGCTCAGCATGCACAGAATGATGATTTAATGAGTCTTTGGCCATTTGCAGGGGTGCCGGCACAAACTACTAACCAAGTTAGAGCTCAGTGCAAAAAATATCCCTGTGGATATAGCTGCCTGCTGTGTGCTTCTTAATATCTGTGAAGCAAATATGGGAGAAGTTTCCACAGAGGTGGGGTAGTCTGTCTGCTGAGTTTCCCAATATAAGATAAGCTCTATAAGAAGAGCTCATTGGGAAGCTATACAATTCAGGCAGGCTTTGAGGGGCTGTTTTAATAATGATCCACAGTAATGTATGTCACTTTTCCTGTCGCTGTATTCTTGAGACCTTAGTCTGAACCTTGCTGTGACTCGTTTGTGTAATGTAACATGGGAACTGCACCTCTAGCTTTGATCAGAGAATGATTCCCAGCCCTCAGCTTCTCAAACTTGTAGTCAGCTTTCCACTACCAGACCTGGGGAGAAAATCCAGGAGGCCTGAGCCCCAGCCCCACAACACTCTACTAGACACCACTCTCTTGCCAAAGCTGGACAAATCTCTTGCACACCTGCAATATGATCAGGAGGCTGGCAGTGGCCCCACACTGGGGATACTGTGTCCTGCTGAGTTGGGGCCTCAGGTGCTCATTACTGAACTACTTCTGCTGAAGGAGGGGGCAGCAATTACCTGGAATCCCTCCACTCCTTCAGCCTCTGGCTTCTCCAATGGGACTGTCAGTGAGGGGGGCCTGCTTGATGTGATAGCCCCTCCAGGGTATGTGCTGAGACCTAGCAACTCATTCCACACAGGGGCCACCATACAGTCTGCCATGTATGAACAGAGTGGGGGCTAGTTAGAGCAGGGAGAGACTAGGAACCAGGACTACTGGATTCCATCCACAGATCTGGCTCTGACTTTTTGTCTGACCTTACTCACATCCTTCCCTTTCTCAGTGCCTGTTTTCTTATCATGCCCCTTCCCCATGCTTTGAACTATAAAAGATTAATTAAGTTTCAAAAAAATGACCTTTTAATGCACACACATTTGCAAACAAACAAACATGCAACTGAAATAAACTTTAAACTACAGGAGAAAAATCTTGGGAGGTGGGAATGAACAGCCATCTTTTTTAAGAACACATACACTGAGTTTAACTGTCAAACATCAGTGTCTTTGCAGCTGTGACTGTCTGCACTTTCCCCAAAGGAGGAGTGGTAGTAGGGGTAGAGCATCAGTCCCTGCATGATATGCAACATGTGCGTATGTGTGATGGCGGGGGGGGGGGGGGGAAGGATACTGCTGGAATACAGTTCTAGATGGGCTATATAGAGAGAATTATCTTCAACGTGTTTCACTTGACGATCAGTCAGATGCCTCAGCAGGTCTATTTTAGCCTTCAGATTTGCCATCATTTCCTGCTGCGTGTCACTCATTCACCTGAGCTTTTCTCCTGTTAATGTCCATGTCCATTTCTGCAGTCCTCCATGCCCTCTGCTCAGTGACTGTTGCTCCAGAGAAGTGCATGATTTCTACAAACATGTCATTCCATATTTTTTTTTTCTTCTGCTCCTTATGGCTATGGAGGGACGGGTGAAGGCCACACTTTCAGCTGCAAAATATACAATGAACAGAAGCACGATAGTCTAAGTATGGTGCCAACTTGTTACATTGAAATCACTCCCCTAAATCCACTCAAAAAATGTAAAGTGGTACATTTTCATTTTGATCAGGTAGTCGTTTTACTGTCTGGCTGTCCCAGTCATGGTGAGTACAGCTCAGGGAAAGGGATGAGCTGGCACAGGGAGGGGAATATAGGAACTAGTGTTTGTGTATGGACAGAATATTGGCACTGTCTCTCACAGTGGGGGACAATTTTCAGAGGGATAGTTGTGTTAGTCTGTGTACAGCAAAAAAAAAAAAAAAGAGAGTCCTGTGGCACCTTAAAGACTGATGGATTTCTTCAGGAATAGGCTGTCGTGGGCTTCAACCCACTTCATCAGATGCATGACATGGAAACTACAGTTGAGATGTATATATATATAATGCCTTCCTCCACACTGGCATGTATACTCAGCTGTAGTTCCATGTCATGCATCTGATGAAGTGCTTTGGAGGAGCTCACAAAAGCTCGTGCCTGAAGAACTCTGTAAGTAAGGTGCAACAGGACTCTCGTTGTTTTTCAATAGAAAAGAATCAGTAACAGATATTCAAAAACATAATGCTACACCTGTAGCTGCCAGTACAAATTTCAGGTAATTGAATTTACAAGATTGCACAATATGATTCTGTACTTAAGAAACTCATTTGCCATAAACTGGGGCCATAAACGATGGAGCCCCTGAAAACATCCATAATGTCTATATAAATAAAGTGAAATGGGAGTGGGTGAGGCCCCAGCAAACAATGTACTAGGGCCCTAAATTTCTTTTGACATACCTGTGCATGCACATACACAAACTCACATGCAGAGGGAAACAGGGCTGAAGCCTTGTATCATCAGTTTTCAAGGCACAAGCTTTTGCAAATTGAGCTACCAATATTAAATTTATGTACATTTCTACAGCATTCACCAGCATTCCCCTCAACTTTACTATCCGTAGTTTTATAACACCCTTGTGAGTTAGCAAACTATTGCTATTTAACAGCTGATATGAAAGGCTGAGTGACTTAATCAAGATCAATAACGTCTGGGAGTGCAAGGAACTGAACGTGGCCTCAAAAATCACAAGTCTGATTCCAGTGGCTTAGCCACAAGACCATCCTTCCTTTTCCAAAGAGTTTTATCCAGCAAAGTGCAGAGCATTTTCATCACAAAGGGTGAATATGCTCAGCACCTTACAGAACTGAATGCTGGTAATAGTAGCATGATTTCTTTCAGTTCCTTGTGCCCAGCTATTTTGTATATGTATACACCCACACACACCACCTCCAGTTATCCCTACTACAAGGAATCCTAACTGGAAATAATTACAATGGTTTCTTACTTAGCTAGCCAAAATACAACTATCATTTCTTGATAGGGTTCTCCTGAAACAGGGGGGGGGAGGGGGATTCCCAATCATCTACATACAGGCTATCCATCAATCCAGATATCAGTTTTCTTCAACCCAATAACTGTAATGTGCATGCTCCTGGAAACACAGTTTTATTTGAATTCTAGTAGCAATAGCCAATAAGAGCTCTTTACCAGCTCTAAATATGGTTCATGGTTTCTTCTCCCCTCCCCATTACTTTCAGCACTCCCTGTTCTAATCCCTTCAAAAACCTAGAAGTGGAAGGTTTAGTGCTAGAAATAGTGAGAAGGTTTCACAGGGTGGAAATTGCTTTTAAATTCAGTTTGCCCATCACTGCAGGACTTTGCTTCTACTGAATAGTTCAGAGGAAAATTCTGACGCTACATACTATTTTGAAATGCTCTCTATATTATTAGTAATATATTAAGTATTGTCTACAGATCCTAATTAAGATTATATAGCACCATTGAGGCTTGCAAAAAGGCTAGATATTTTTGGCTGTTTCTCACATGCAGATTTTGGCCACAGTGAATCCAGAGGCAAAACTCCCATTGACTTCAAAGTGGTCAGGATGTCACCCAGAGTAACTCTAGCTAAATTTACTCTTCTGTTTTGTTTCCCCATCTCCCCAGGACTGTTCTATTTTTAGGAAAGGATGAATAACCCAAGAAAGAATTCCCAATTAATAGCAGTAGTAATAACGTCTGAAAATCCAGCAACATCCTCCATATTAAAGCCTATCCATTGTCCAAAAACAGTGTTATTAAGTAGGGATTTGGAGATACGCCTTTTCAGATTTTCAAAAAACAATTAAAACAAACAAACCAAAAAAAAAAAAAAAGACAAAGCCCATCTATTCATTTGTAAATATTTCCCTAGAAATGTATTTAATTAAGAGAGTCAAGTGCTCAGTTACTTTGCAGACCACACAGATGAATAAATGAGATTCTGAGTCTCCTTAGTAGATAACAATCTACTGGTATAAAGCAGGAAACTCACTGTATATGCTATTGACCATTGATCACTTGGCCATTTTAGAGAAGAAAAAGGTCATTGCTGAACTGTTCATCGTTAATTTCTACTCCGGTATTTTTTGACAAAAAATTTAATCTTTTTTTTCTTCTTTAAACAATGTTAAGGAATTTGAAATTCAGTAACATCTGTTTTATTTATGGGCTGGTGAATATCTTCTGTTTGCCTTTAACAACAGTATTCAAAACATTATTGAAGCATATGACACAATCATGTTTCTGTCATGCATGTTTATAGAAATTAGTGGAGACACATTTACCCAACCAAACATCGAAGTATAACTTACTGCTTAAAACTAGAGACCTCTTTGATCAAGTTCGTACATGAAAATTGTGTGTCTAGCTTTCAGCAACAATAATTTTCCTCAGAATCATTTTTCTTCACCTTGGGTTTGATTTCCCAAAAAAGAATACACAAACTGAAGCTTTGTGTGCATATAAACACATTGAAAAGACTTAGGGCTAGGCAACTGTTCACAAACTCATCTGATCTCAGTTCAGGGAAAAGTTTCAGTACTTCAAAAAGGAAAACATAACAGGATTTTGTTCTACAAAAGTGTTCTCAAGAATGGATGCCTGCTGAGAGTACCACTAAAAGCAAAGCAACCATATATGGTAGCATAATTTATATGGCAGAACTGAGGGGGTGTAGATGAATTAAATGTTGGTTATTGCCCTGTTTGTCCATCTATAGAAGATAAGGGGCTTGTGTAAATTGTCATAATAATTAAAATAGGTGGAGCTATAATAATTTCACACCAATTAAGGAGCTTGCTCGTGATCCCTACAATACAATTTCAATTTACTTTTTGCAGTGTTTTACTCTAATTACAAGTATATTGCACAGAATAATACATCATCATAACAGACATTATGGCAAATCTTAATAGGAAATAGTTCCTTGTAAATTGAGACCCACCTGGATAAATCCCAGTGGCAAGGTGCTTCCAATAGTCTGATTGTGTAGTCACTTTACATCCCCACTGGCAATCTTCTCACATCACTGAGGTTGTTGGTGTCCACATGACTGCCTGGGAACTGAGTTTTCCTTTTCTGAAATAGGAGTGGAAAAGCAGTTTACAGACTCTAAATAGAGAGATATGTAAAATACCCACCATTAGCACCCTCACTTTTAATAAAAATGCCTCTGGGCTTGTGAAGGTAAGTAATGGAGGGTAGGACTGCCACATCTTAGTCTTTTACAGGCATTTTACAGGTGTTAGGAACTCGTACCTACCTCCACCCTGGCCCATAACAGTCCTTCTGGGAGCTTGCGTTCTACCATCAGTACACTGTGTAGTGAGACGAAGTCCTCAGTGCCGAGCGATGTTTGAAAAATTAAACCTTGTTTCCTGACTTGAGTTATAATGTACCATTTTTGGCTTGGAATCTCAGTTGGCATACAGGTTGCTGGCATGTAATTTAGCTATAATTCATGGAGAAAATATTTTCAGCTGGGCTGACTGTCAGCAAATTCAAGGAGAGAAGGATGGCAACTAATATAAAAATTAGGTATGTGCTATAAATCTAGGTACTGAAATTATTTATTATTTTCATTAGTATTTTCATCCGCATCATTGACATATGGCATGTGTTTGTAACCAAGGGAACACTATCTTCACTTATTATACCAAATGTATTAAAAGCCATACTGGTTGAACAGCCAACTGCAGACATACTAGGTGTTGCCAAATAATTATTATCATCTCAAAGCTCTTGATATTTGATACATTTACTAAAAGGACCAGCCTGGTATTTAAGGGATATGCAAGAATCTCACTTTCTTTAAAACAAAAAGTGATTCTACGATGACAATTTAATATACCAGTCAGTGACAGCTTTAGGGGTAGGCGAAGCAGGCAGCCGCCTAGGGTCCCGAGCAATAAGGGGCCCCATCCTCAATTTGGTGGACAGAAATGAAAATATAGACATTGGCCCCATCTAGCAGAGCCAGTAGGGCTGGAAGCCTCAACACTTTCAGTCTTGGCTGACCAAGGAAAAATGTCATTAGGATCTATGCTTCATCTGAACTGCAGATTTCACCATTATGTGCCCATCACCTTCACACTGATACGCTAAAAAAGCAGGAGCAAGTTCCTTGTGGAACCAACAGACAGCACAATAGCAGGAACTTCTCCAATGGTCTCATCTTTTAGTTCTACAACATGACCATTTATTCTGCCACTTTTTAATCCCACTTGTGAAATTTTGCCTTTTCCTTTTCTTTTCTTCTCTTGTTCATCTTTTGCCTTTTCCTTTGCCTTTCTGACAATTTTTCCTTTGACTTTGGTTGGCTTAGGTTACCAGGTAGGTCTATATAGGCTGCTACGTATAAATACAGTGCTGACCTCAAGCAATCACTACAGCTGTGTGTGATGTCTGTGCTGTATGTCTTTCTTTTGGTAAGTAATTTTTAGCTTCTTTCGCACTTACTATTTAATATTTTTGAGGGGACCATAGTCTTATAAACCTGAGTACTTCAGAGAATTGCATTGACATTTGGTGTTTTTCATTTATAGATACACACCAGAAACTTTCTTTTCACTTATTTTTATTAATTATAATTATTTGTGTTAAACTTTTAGTGCACATAAACCCAAGCCTATATGAAAAATTTGCAAGATGTGACCGCCAAAGTTTTAAAAGTGGTATTTTAGTTTTCAGCCATCACTAATTTTATCACTTTTTATTTGTTAATTAATGCACACACTTTTTAGAAAAATTTTAAATGTTCATTTTAACTTTGTAGTTCAGCATTAGCTCCTTTATGTTAAGTGAAAGATGATCAACTTGCAAGCTTCGTGAAAGATCTTTAAAAAATATCATAATTTACAAGATCCAGGGGGATAGTCATGTTAGTCCAGTTCAGCATAACAAACAAGGATTTCGAGGGGGGAGGGGCACTGTTAGGCCTGCAGGGGGGACTGGGGTCAAAAGGAGGGTGGCAGTGGAGGCCTACAGAAATCCCTTTGGGGGTCCCACCGCGGACCTTTGCTTAGGGCCCCCAATTGCCAAAGCCACCTCTTATACCAGTAGGTATTTTTTTTTTTATTTACAAAGTTAAAAAGACTTAAATAGTTTGGCAACCTTTAAACAAGACATGAGCAGAGAGAAGAAAAGAATTTCACTATTTGAAATATTTTACATTAGAATAGTAAATTGCCTAAAGAACTTGTAATGAGGGTGTTATGCAGAAGTGCAGGCATGCATTATCATCACACAACCCTGTACTAATTGCTCATGTAAAAAGAGTTTGTGCACAGAGGTTGGGGGTCTGCAGGGATTTAGTAGAAACCGCTCACTGTGTAAATCTAAACATTTTAGTTACTTTGGTATGTAAAATATTGAAATAGTGAAAAACTGAAGTTTACAAAAGAAGCAATTAGACATGTATAGGAACTGGTTTCTACAGGGGTTTCAAGGCAGGGTCCTTATAGAATAAGAAATGCTAACTATACTATGATGGATTTGGAACTGTTCTGGCAAAAAAGCATGGATATTGTATGTTGGTTGGATTATCAGGATGTTTACTGTATGTGTACATGGAACAGGATGCGTTTACAGGCCCAGCTGGATCTCTGTGGTCTTGAGTATACACCTGGCACCAGGTTTTGAATTGTTCCTTACATGGGATAAAACTTCAAATTTCTCCCACTCCTAAAGTAGGCCCTGTGTACCAACAGTTTTTATCCTGAAGGTGTGACCTAGTTCAATCACTTGCAATTCTTTCCTTCCATAGTCTGTAACCAGTGGTATATATTGACAAAACTGCCTTCTTACTAAAATAAGTAATAAATAAAATAAATAGGGATTGTTTATTTTACCAGTAGGAATAAAGCTTTTGGAGAAGGACTTTAAAACAACCATCTGTGTGTATGCCTATCTAACTAAAGCCCTACTCTTCTTTAAGGTGGATCAAAGGGGTAAATCCCTATCTAAATCTTGTTTCCTCAAACAGCTCCCATCCCTCAATACAGAAGCAAGGCGGACAGAAGGAGTTTTCTGAGTTAAACATTTAAAATGCTTTATAAGTTAGAACAATAGTGGACCTGGAAGGCAAATTACCTAAGCAAATTACCTGTAACAAGATCGTTATGCAAAACGTGGAGATGCGCATTGTTTTCACACATTAGCTGTTGGCAGAGCAGTTCCAAATCCATCACATACACAAATGATTGCTAGCGCTGTTGGGCCAGATTCACCTGTGCACTTCTCTGTGCTTTGCACTGCGTGAGCAGTCCACAACAGCCAGATTGTAACAGTGAATTTGTGAACATGAAATATATGGCACAGTGAAAGTACAAGTGTATAGCTGGTAATGGTTCAGCTGTGGTCCTGAGGAGCTTGTGCCAAACCTCTGGGACCTCTAAACACTGCACAGAATCTGCAGAGGGAGTCAATCAATGGAGCAGCTGCACTGCATTTTCTGTGTCTTTTCCATAATAATTATGTGCAAGCCTGTATAGAGCTGGGAAGGAAGATATTTTGGGGCCCAAAAAGATTTCAAATAGCACCAGTGTAACTGCAACAGGCCAATACTCTTGCCCAGAAGAGAGATGAATTACTATATCTACTCAAGCTTTCAAGCTCAGAGTTTGAATGTTTGAGCTTCAAATGGTGGGGAGTGAATTTCACCCCCAAATACCATACAATGCACAACACAGGAAAATGACTTATTCATGGACATAAGGTCTCATTTGAAACACACACACACACACACACACACACACACACACACAACCAACCAGCCTCTGTGCCTGTCCAGCCACCCACACTATACAAAGCTGATTGAACAATTATTTCCTTGAGGGGGAAAAAAAAAAAAACTGAGTAAAAAGACTTGAAATAATGGAGTAAAAATTACATAGCAATTACTATTTCAAAGTCCATTTCTGCAGGGCATACAGATACCTGCAGGGTAGGACAATGCTATGCAATAGAGATTCCCTGCAGGACTGGACTGTGAACTTTTCAGTTATTATAACTCAGTGCCATTCCTCAAAATGTGTGGCAGACCCATGACACCCCAATGATCCACCCTGTAGGAGCCAAGTACAGGCTCAGAGCAGGAGTGTTTGAAAATAAAGTCAGCGGCAATAGGGTCAGCAGTAATTAGAACTTTTCAAATGTTCATTTATAAAGGAACGGCAGCAGCAGCATTTGTGAGCAAATACAATACACAAAATGATCACTGGTATATATGATTTGTCAAGGGTGTGGTTATAGGTGGCCCAAGGACCACTCACTTGGAGATGAGGCCTGCCCCTCACAGCACCCAGCAGTGGTGCAAGTTACACAATTATAGCTACAGAATCACCCTCCAGTCATGGCCATGAGCAGAGCAGAGGCTCCAGCATGGGGCCTCTGCTCCACTAGTGGCCATTGGCTGTGGTGGTGAAGTTTGTGCCGGGTGCTAGGATTGGTGGGCCTCATCTTGCTGCCTCGCACCCCTCCTCCTTCTCCCACAGCTCTGCTTGCTAAGGAACAAGTGGCACCAGAGTGCTGGCACTCTGACTCAACTTGTTACCCAGCAATGGGAGCATCTCAGCCAGCTTCTGGTCACATGACTGGAAGCTGCCCTTGGCTGCCTCCACCCTGCAGACTCAGGGGTCTGGCCAGAAATGGGGTCTGGCTATGCCCCTGTGGTTTGTAAGAGAAGCTCACCTTCTCAGTCTCACCCCCTCCTCCTAATCAAAGCTACCATCCTCACAGATCTTCTCACTGAACAAGAATATCCATTCACATATCTCAGTCCTTCCAAGAGAACAGGGATAAGATTCCTCCATAGTACCATCCCTATGTCAGAACCAATAGGATGCCCATTGTGGGCAGAGCAGTGGCCCCAAGACTGGACAGACCACAGATAAGTTAGTGCATTCCCAGGTTTTATTACCTTTTCCGCAGCCCTATTTGTGTAGTTCCAGGACAGACGGCTATTAGGGAACACAGAGGTCAAGAAGCAAATGTGGAAGCCTCCACTATTATCTGTTTCACTTGTTTCATTCTCTCCCACCCTGCCATCCCACCCGCTGAATCCATGCAGATTTGAAGCATTTGACAGATAGACGTGCTACTTCTAATTCTTCATCTGCTTGCCTTATAGCAGTCTCATCACCATGATATCTTATAATCTTCAGGGTGTCTTTGTCCATTTACTTACACTCCCTTCCTCCTTGAAGAGCACTATAAGTCTGGTGGGGGAAGAACTCTGATGCATTCTCCTCTCCTTGGGCAGAGGGGGTTCTTGTCTTTTGAACATGTGGGTTGATTAGATAACAACTCAGTTGGGCCATTGGAAACTTTCACACCCCAGAAGGGAGGATGGGGTGAGGCAGAGAAAAAGATGGCTAAATGGAATTACCCCAGTTCACTAATTTCCTCAGTGTGCTACAGTCTATTTTCTATGTCATTTTGAATATTTTCTCTATGCTCGTGTACTGAAGATACAGAATGACATTCAGCTGCACATAAAACCACAATAAAAGGATTCATAGTGAAAGGGATGGGGGGGGAGGGAGCAAATAGAACAAGGAGTGTGATTTACCTGAAATACCTATCATCAAAGCAACTGGTGCTTATCTTCTAACTGAAGGTGATCCTTGTTGATATTATGGAGAGCTTACATCCATAAAGACTGTTTTCTCAAAGGAAAAATGAATCCTTATGAGTTAGAACTAATCAAGAACAGTGCCCTACATGACTCAAATATTTTCTGTGACAGAACTAGGACTTACATAGCGAGATAAAGGGACATCTGCTGTGAACAGAAGCTTGACAGACAAGTTCAAAGAGATGAACAAATTAGAACTATAAACTTAAACTTCAGTTTTATAGCAACATCAATTGAAATATATCCCATGGTTTTAAGAGATTTCAAAGAGTTACAAGTCTCATAGACATGCATTTACGTAGAGAAATATTAGGACTATGCAATCCACAGACCTATGTTGACTTAATACAAATCAGTTTTCAACAGAAATAAATCCATTTCTTTAATCGTTTGACATTGTGAAGTGTTTCCCCCTCTTCTTCTGTTTTGTGAATCACCGCTATTCTATATGCTGATTACAAAAGGAAAGAAGTTTCTATTACCATATCATTATAGGGAATGTGTACATCTAAAAAAATTGAACGTCTACAAACCTGTTGTGGAGTTATGTAAAAGAACATTCTTTTTGCAAGAATGAAATATCCATGGGTTTCATACAGATATTCAACTGGGGAGAGAGAGAAGTGTGGTCTGCACATTAAATGAACAGAAAATGGAGAGTCTATAAATAAAGACATTACCTGGCTAAATATGCCATAAACATACATAGGGAAGATAGGACGCTGGAAATTCCTTCTGTTGGCTTTTTTTTAGAGGCTGACAAGCCAAGCCAAGAAGCAAGCAACATCATTACTCACAGGGAATGGTGGAGTGTTTCTGACACATACGGGAGTCAGTCTTGATAGATACGTATATAGAGTAATTTGCAGTTCAGAAAAAATTTCTGCAAAGCATGACATTATTGCATCTATGACAAAGCAGAGTTGGTTCTTTTTGCTGCCATCATAGCAGTGGCATATGTTTGTAGAAGTTATTTCTGTCGCGTCCATCTGTGACACAAGGAGAGTGAGATAATATCTTTTATTGGCCAACTTCTATTAGTGAGGGAGACAAGCTTTTGAGTTTATACAGAACTCTTCTTCAGAACTGGGAAATGAGTCCTTTCCTATCAGACACTGTTCTTTGACAATGTTAACCAAGTTTTCTTTCCTCAAACTTTAAATGATATTGGCTAAGAAAACTGTATTTGACTTTGAAACACGTGCTGCACCTGCCTTGAAAAAAAGTCAAATATCTGCACGCCTGCCTATTTTTGTAATTTTATTTCTCAGAAATGTCCCAGTGATTTATCCCATCAATCAGTCAATCACCAGGCTTCAGTAGAAACCTTTAAAGCAAAATTTCAGACTGGGATACATTTTTATGGCTATGTTATAAACCCAATGAAATATAGGTTGCTATTTGAAATGCTGCCAGCCTTTTCAGTCTATGTTATCTATGGATTATAGATCTCCCTAGTGGATTTAATGTTTTTGCCTAAGGAGTTATACGGATGTTGAAATAAAAAGTACGTGTGTGTATTAGGAAGAAAAATTCCTCAACTGAAGATGTATTTTATTCATAGATTAAGGATATATAGTTTGCAGAGTGTTGAGAGTTGGATAGGCCCTAATACTCTTTTACTTTTATTTTTCCCATATAAAATCATCTTACACAGTTCCTGCTTTGTTTTCTTTTTCTTATCCATCTTACCCTTTGAGAAGTGCATGTTTCAATATCCATTGTACATCTGAAAGCGAAACGTGGAACAAATAGCTTATGTGTGCTATAGATATTAATTTTTTAAAAAACAGACTTATGCAAACTGTGAAGGACTTAGGGATAATAATTTTGGAATGCTCTCTGCAGGCTCATCTGTTATATGCTTTTTGCTGATTATTCCTGCAGGAAACTAAAAAGAAATGATCACAAAATAATACTCCCTTTTCCTTGTTCTCAATGATAAAATGATAAAAGTTTGAAATGTCTCCATTACTTCAACAAACTAGTCTGAAAGGAAATAAAAAAATTCACAATTATATGTTAAAGTAATATTATGCCCATAGTAGACAGTCAATTACTGATGATGAAATATTAGAGCTCTCAATGCATGCAATTTATCCATCATCTTTTCATACCAGAGCACTTCATATCCTTTTTTGCCTATCCTAAACCATTCAAAACCTACTTGAACCTATGTGGGTGGTAGTTAAAAATAATGAAAGCTTTCCAACAACCTCAGCTAATGCATTATTTTTAAATGCTTCCTACATGCACTTAGAGGTGTTGAACTCTTTAGGGTAGGCACAAATGTGGGTAAGTCTTTTGTTGCAAAAGGCAACTAACAAATTACTGTGATCTTTTGTTGTATTCATGTTTCTATTCTGCTTTTGAAAATATTTCTTCTTGTTTCCACATTGCACACTGTGCACAATGGTAGGAAAGTGAACAAATGCAGAATAATAAAATGTTGACTTCGTAGCGAAGGTGGGCATGAACTGAACATTCAGATCTGAACTCCTCAAACTATGGGACAACTCAATCCATTTTTCTACGTACACTCATACTTTTTAAAATGCTTCCCCCAACATAAAAGAAGAGAGACCCAAATATCCTTCATTTTTAAAATGTGTTCATCTGCAATGTCTGGTAATCATACCTGCATCTTTCTTCTGAAATGCCTACAAACATGGGCTGCTAATGGAGAATGACGACACAGTCTCTGGTAGAATAAAAGCATTGTTTATATTCCTAAACATATATCTGAATCTTCAGTTGTTGGGAGCATTGTCAGACACTTGTATAGCAGCTGGAATAAGAACACAAAGAGAAGGAAGTAAAGAATTATTCACTACTAAGGATAGTGTATGTCACAGAATCTCTTGCTAACTGATAAATGTAACAATTAAAGCTTTAAAGAGAGAAACTCTCAGTTGTAATGGTTTGCTTGGCATCTTAAACACATAATATTGGTGTAATATGTAGGACTTAATTTACTTTGTAGTATATAAATAACTGCTTAATATGGTATTATTTAATACACTAATAACTAATGCTGTTTCTCTTACTCAACCCGGTTGCTCCATTGAATGACTATGATCCGTTTGAAGTCCAGGAGGTATTTAAAAGAGTAAATTGAGCACAGTAGTTTGAAAACTTAGGGTCAAATCTAATTCTGGTGAAAAACAAACACAAGAAAAACCAAACTACTCCCACACAGGGAAATATGCAACCCGAATCAGTGCATCAGGAGTTTGGTGAGCTCCAGAATTCAAATAGCCACTGCCTGGCTCACTTAGGTCCAGAATTCTTAGTCCCACTACAAATCTCAACCACAGGTCCAATTAGATTTGGATAATTAAGACATGTCAAGGGGCTGTTCTTCCCTGTCAGTCTGTTCCAGCTGGGCTATATCTCATTCCAGTGTGCACTTAAATAGTCCACTTCTGGGATAGCACCCAACCTCATGGGTAAGGGCATCATGAAATCAGCTTAGCACTGTTAGGTTTCTGTGCAGTGAGTCCTACACTATAGTTCACATACGTTCACAGCTGCTTCTCTCAGTCCATCACCACAGATGATGCAGAATCTCCAGGTGGAGAAACCAGAGCGCTATACACAGAGCTTTCATGCCTTGAGCTAGATAACATAGTTTGTAGGATACACCCCTTCCCACTCCTTTACTGAGCTTTGGTTTTGTTACCAACCCAAACCTGTGATGTTAGGGTGACCTATTCTCTCCTGGTCATAAGGGCACAATTCCTACATCCTATCATGAGTACAGTGTAACAGTAATGCATTATCTTTATACAACTAAATCATTAACAACCTTCAACCAAAAACACCATTCAGAATGTGGAATTATGGGTAAACAACATAATGCAGATAAATAAACATGATCAGAGTTGGATTTCCTTTGCTCCCCTGAAGAGAAACTCGAATTCCAGCCCTCTGAAGGGTTTACACACATGAACTACTCAAGCTAAAAAATGTCAGCTACTAGAAAAGTAACTTTAAAGATACCTAATGACTTTTCTTTCAGATAAAGTTTTCCTTAGAAACAGCACTACAGTTTCAAATGCAATTGGACTTCTATAAATGGAAATGCATCATGTTCAAAATAAAAATATGAAAGAAACTAAAGTTGGGCAAAATTTTCAGATTAGTTTATTCACTGAAAATGCAGTTTCAGATCAACCAAAACTATTTACAAATTTATGTAGAATTTGCAAAATTGTTTATTTAGACTAACAAACAAATAAATCAATAAATGGAGAAGGCAAGATTCAGAAGGGGACCTATGCACCATTCAAAGTACTGCTGGAGGAAGAAATGGGGTAATGGACTCATGTCTTATATTCCTGTGGTTAGAACACTCAGCTGGCATGGGTGCAAATCCCCATTTAGAGCAGGAAATAAACTTGGAGGTAAATGTCCTAAGCATTGGGCTAGGTATGTAGAGAAAAGAGCTAACATGATTTAAGTCCTATCGAAACCCTGTGATGGGAAGCTAAACCTCTGCCACTAGACCCCTCACTTGTGGAGCCCCAGGAAGATTAATTCTCTCTCTGGTCCTATGTGCTCAGCTGTTGCAGTACATAACCACAGCTCAAAAATATTTTCAATAATTATTTCCAAATCACTTCTTCCATCCTAATGGAACTGCTGACAGACTCTTCAATAAAGGAGAGTGAATAGAGCTATCATAATGTTCCAAACAAGAAAGGAAAAGATAAACAGTCTTCTAATGCTTGCAGTGAAGGATTAGGCTGAAATTAAACAATGTCGTAACCAAACGCTAAGTTTTCACTAATGAGGAAATCTTCCTGACAATTTAATTATAATTATGTAGATATTATAAAAATACAAGCACAGTGGTTTTTGTGAACAGTAATATTGCAGTTTATGACATTATGTGAATCATGTTTGATGGGATTAATATTGTTTAAATAATATTAATAACAAGATGACAATTATAGAATAGCAACAGATGAACAGGTCCTAACAGTGAACAATACTGTTAGAAAGGAAAACATCATTATGAAAATTATAATTATATTTGGATTTTTTAGGAAAAAAAAGAAAATTACCATTTTAGTATTTATAGGCCAGTAAGAAAAAGAACATTTTAAGAAAATAGAAAATACAGTATGATAATCTTTAGATACAACAAGAGCTGGCATACAGAATTCCTATATTAGATAGTGTTTGGAAGTATGAAAAGGTTTTATACTGTGCATGTGTACACACACACGCAGCCACCCACCCTATACATTATATATAAATTTGCAACAATAAGAGAACTAGATCTAGAAGTGGTCAGAAATGGTTTTTTCTACCCAGAAAAAAAATAAGATTTTTGGAATTTTGTTCTGTTCCAAAAGAAGAAGGAAAAGCTAATTTTTCACACAACAAAATTTAAAGTAATACAAGTTTGGAGCAATCATTTGAATGAATTTGGAAAGTTTCATTTTGAGTTTGACCTTTTAAATGCTTTTACAGAAAACAAATTTTCACAATTAAAATAGTTCTAAAAAGTTTTTATTCAGAAAACGTCAAAATGAGATGCTGACATTTTCAAAATGGTTTATTCAAATTTTCCACCCCAAAATGGTCAAAATATGGTTTTCTGAACTGTATTCAGTTTTGCTGCAACAGTTTCCCAATGGAGGGTACCAACATGTAGGATTTCAGTGTAGTAGCTAGCACGTCTGCTTTACATACAGAAGGTCCTGGGTTCAAACCCCAGGGGGTTGGACTAGATGATCTTCCAACCCTACGATTCTATTCTATTTGCCAGCACTGTCTTTCTGCCCTTATGCACTGGACAAACAGGACAGTTTCTGTGTAAAAGAATAGATGGACACAAATCTGACCTCAGAAATAACATTCAAAAACCAACAGGGGAAGGCTTCAATCCCTTCACTCACTCCATGGAAGATATGTTAATTAATTGCTGTACTTAAGCAAACTGATTACAAATCAAAGCTTCAAAGAGAAACTACATAATTAGAATTCATATCCAAATTTGACACCATTACCTTGGGCTTGACTAGGGATATGAAGTGACTTTCTCATCAAAAAAGGTAATTTGCCCTCTTTCTACCTTCCCTTCTTCTAATATGTGGTTCCACACTGTTTGAATCTAAATAATTGCTTTGATTTGCTGAAATGGTTAGACCTGATCCTATGACTTACATTTCACTCTTTTATTTTTCCCTCCCATGCTGTAAGTTCTCTGCCTTCAAGCATCTGATGAAGTGTGATTTCATCCCACAAAAATTCACATGATAAATATATTTATTAGCCTTTAAAAGTGCCACAAGACTCCTTGTTTGTTTTGCTTAACAACATATCAAGAAAATACAAACTGTACATGGCACATCTCAGAGATATGACCAAATCAACTTATCTAGAACCATCAAAACTGGAATGATTTTAGCCAGGAAATTAATTGCTACAGATAGTATAAAATTTTGAACAAAGATAAAGTTAAAACAAAATCTACTCACCAAATTCACAGTAGCTGTGGTGCTTTCTTGTATCACGCTTTAGAAGTGGTCAGGATTGTGCTGCAGTGGCTTTCTGGTGAAAGCATATTGCGGAGCCATAGACGTACCATACAGATATTACTGCCAATGACCCACCATGATTTCCACTCTAGCAGTTCATAGTTGTAAAGCAGAGGGGCCCAAAGAAGCAGGGCTGGATCAGTGGCGCCCGGGGCTGTCAACTTTGTAGTCCTGCCCCCCCAACACCACCACTGTGGTGGTGCCCAGCCTGGAGGCAGAGCAGCCTGGCCCCACTGATGCTGTGGGGTGGCGGGGTCTCGGTCCCATAGCCCAGGGGTACTGCAAGGGACAACGTCTGGGCCCTCAGCCCAGAGACTGTGGTGCATCTACCCCACTCCCAGTAGTTGTTCTGGAGCAGGCAGGCAGGCTGATGGTGGACGGCAGCACCAGGTCCCCCCTTAGGCTAGGGCTGCAGCCCATGAAGTCTCAGCCTTGATATGGCCCTGAAAAAGGAGCAAAGTCATTGGAGTCAGAGTTTCATTCATTCCCTTTATTCCCCTCTATTTTTATTCCATAAGGTTTTACATGAGAGAGACAATGCCATTTGCATCCACAATCAACTGAAATTTACTTGACGTTCGTTTTGACTTGCAAGTTAAGAAAAAGGACAGAGAAGTAGAACAGAATTTAGTGAACTTTATAAGACATCAGTGAGTGCCAGCAACCCTGAACCATGTTTGAAAGACTAGTATTTTTAGATACAGCCTTCCCACATTTATTTCCCTCACCATCCCCACAAGGACAAAATGGGAAATTAGTCTTCACTTGGGAAAAAACACATGATTAAAATATATTAAAGAAATGCAATTAAATACAGGGTGCAGTAAAGTTAGAAGTCTGATTTAGACCAACAAAACCATGGAAATTTCAGTGTAAAATTGCTGTTCCATCTCTTAAGGTCATCTAGTTTAGCATGAACAGGGAGTCTTTAAAAGTGCCACAAGACTAACCAATTTAGTTTAACATAGGTATTGTGAGGTCAGAAGAAAATGTCTTTAAAACCGTATGTACCATAAAATGCCTGTGCAAAATGTGAATCCTGTAGAAGATTTAACTTGGGATTCCTTGTCTTTTGTCAGTTTAAAAATCAAGAATGTAAAGTACAGCTGTTTGTGCTTGGGGTGGGTGGGTGTGAGTGTGGGTAGATAAATTTTAATCATGTTGTATGTCTTCAGATGTAGACAGTGCCAGACTAGAAATATTGAGTGCAGTTAATATGCAATGAGTGAAAGATACACATGAATGTGAATTTTTGTCAATAAACTTCTTCTTTAATCACAAAATCCCTGTCAGTTGTCAAAATGTCATGGTGTTTTGACCTCACAACAAAAATGAAGAGGTTGAGGCTTATAAAATATCATGAAAATACCAATACTACAGAAACCCCCCTTTATTTACTGTAAATTATTTCCTATGTTTACTTGACTCAAGTATACAAAAATGTGACTATTTGCCTTTCACAATAAATTACTCTATTACTGCCTATGATGTCAGATACTTGTATTATGTAAAATCAAGCATGTGGGGGTGGTGAGGAACGAGGAAGAAAATCAAGTGTTGCACGTTAAGATATGGGGTTCTGTTTTCATATACTTAGCTTCAGATAATCACTATATCATAAAATGATTCATTTCACATTCATGCACAAAGTGGTTCACCAACACTTGTGGATCTGTTAATGCATTTCACCATACACTTGTGTAATCATGTTATATCATATAGCTGTGTGAGCAATATTTCTATATAACAATGTACATGCGCATGTACAACAGCATATTTACAAATACTTTTAGCAACACCACATTTGTGATAAACAGAGCTGTGCCAAGATTTGATATACCATTCCTAAAATAAATATTTCTGCTTTTGCAATTATATTTACTTGTGTTGCTATAGATATTTTGTTTTTTAACAATAACCAACTAACTTTTAATCTGTTTGCAGAGGTAGATTAGAGGCTGTAGGGACATGGGCCTCCCCCTCCCCATCAGCAGAGAGCCCTGGCCCTCTGTGGGTGGACTGGTGATGGAGGGGGCCAGAGGTGGGCCCTGGCCTGGCTGGTTGGCCTCCAGGGACAGCCAAGCCAACTGGCACACATGGTATGGCTTCTGGTGCAGCCCAAAGGCGACGCTGGAGGCTATGCTGCATGTCAGTTGGCTCAACCCTGGAATGGAGCAATCAATCATGCCAGCCTACCCCAACCCTGAGGGTGGACTGGCAGGCCCAGGTGGAAATGAAGAGCCTATTCTCTGGGCTGGCCCACCATGCCCCTGGGAGAGGACTGGTCATCCTGGGGCCGGGAGTGCAGAGTGGCAGTGTGGAGGGCCACCACATCATGGTGGACCCCTGGGTATGGGCCCCATAGGCCCATGTGGTTAACTGCCACTGTCTGTTTGGCTCAGTGGAGGACCTGAGGAGGTACTTTGATGCCATCTTTTCACACTCATGACTGACAAAGCTGCATGAATAAATTTGATCCCCTGCCTGAGAACAGTCTCAGATCCATACCAAGAACATCTAGTAGCAATCTCACAATGGAATTGGCCAAAAGTTACGTCCCTTGTCTCTATGAGAGGATCTGATAGAGCCAGATAGCATAAAGAAGCTGGTACAGGGTTGGCACATGTCATGTTAGCTACATCTTTTGCTAGGAAATTCAAATATGATGGGCCAGTTGATGTGCAACCTTTTTGTGTGGAGAAATTGGAGGACAAACCTTAGAAAATGGTCATGTGCAAACACAAATGTAGTGTGTTCATTCTGAGCTTATATTAAGGTTTTCCTGCCCCTTCACTAATCCTTTCAAGACAGACAACCAACTTCTTAAAAAAAGAAATATACAGCTAGTGGCAGCTTTCAGAGTTGTTTCCATTTGAAATCCAGTGAATGATGGTTAATACTGCAGAGAGTTTGCTAGCTTTTCCATACAAGCCTGCAAGGAACTGGTCACCAGAGTTTAACTTTTTAGTGGACGTCTCTCATAATATGAATAAAAGTTTGAACACAATGATTAAAATAGTCACTATACAGTGGCTCAGAAGAAATAAATCACTAGAAAAAATGGGAAATAAAAAGCCACACAGTAAAGGGGAAATTATTTTTCAGGAACTGTTTGTTAGGGACAGACTTTCTTGATGTAATAAGCAGGACATATGCACTAAAAAGCCCATGTAGGCAATAGATTCAGTAATGAAATACAAGGTATCATAGTGCAACAAGGGAATGACGCACAGTTACCCTGTCATTTGCTATGTCTACACTACAGGGCTCAGTTAAGGCTTAATAAAGTCTGCTTAAAGTAGACTTTATTAAACTGGCTTAGCACGCCCACACTCAAAATGCCAGGAGACTTCCCACGTCCACACTGGCTGCTGCTAGGTTGCCCTAGGAGTGGTGCATTGTGGGTGCTTGGTCCACAGGGCACCACAGAAGAGGTGCCCCTCTCTTCCAGCTACTCCTTTACTACAGGAAGAGTGACCACACCACCCTCCATACTGTGTGTGGCAACAGGGAGGTCGGGGAGCCTGACATAGCCCAGTGATGGCTTTGGAAGGGGCGCTGCAGGGCAACTGCCAGTGCAGGGGCAGGGCGCAGTAGTTGTTAAGACTCAAACACCAGGAAACAGCACATAGAGGGAGGTGAAGTCAAACCACCTGTTACAATGGGGAAAAAAATCCACAGTCAGGATTTAATCCTGCTTTCACACAATCTAATTTAAAAAAAATAGCAACTTTCTTTCTTTCTTTCCATATGCTGTTTCCCTGTGTTTGAATATTAACAACTGCTTTGATTTGTTGTTAGAGTGTGACGTGATCCTATGTTTTACACTCCCCTGCATTTATTTCCCCCATCTTCAAACTGTCTGATGAAGTGGGACTTTTCTCCCATGAAAGCTCATCCAATACATAAATCTGTTAGTCTTAAAGAGTGCCTCCGGATTCCATATCAGATCTTTCACTGTTTTATACAGATGATGCAATATAACTTGATGCAACATTATAAAAAGTTAAAGAAGTTGATATTTCTTCTACACTGTGTTTTCCAGGTGTCTGAGGGACTAGAATTGCTATATCCACAATATAAGAGAAAATGCTCCCTCTGTGTTCATGATTACTCAAAATACCATCTACTGTCCAAATGCAGTACCTGAAATGATGCTCTGTAAACCACAGCAGACATGAAATATTTAACATTTTCATAAGCATACTTGACTTTGCAAAACAATTTTAGTCTAGTTCAGCAAAACAAACAAGGAGTCTAGTGGCACTTCTAAAGGCTAAAATATTTATTGCATGACAGGGCATTTCTCCCCTGAGAAAGGGGTTTGCAAACACCCTGAACTCGGATCTAGCTCTTGTTGTTTGCTGCTGGCAGGAGCTGGATCTGAGCCCAAGCCTCCTGCCACTGGCTGGCTTGGAGACTAACAAATTTATTTATTGCATGATCTTTCATAGGACAAAATCCCACTTCATCAGATGCTTGAACTTACAGAAGGCAGGGGAAGGAGCTTTAAAAGAAAATAACTTAAAAAGTGGAAGCATGCATGAGGTGGCTAGCACCTCTGCTTAACATGCAGAAAGTCCTGGGTTCAATTCCCAGGGGGTTGGACTCGATGCTCTCATGAGGTCCCTTCCAGCCCTATGATCTGACTTACTGACTAAAACAAAACCTTTCAAAGTGCCACCAAACTCCATGTTTATTTTGCTGAACTAAACTAACACGGCTACCCTTTTGGAATTTGTGAAATAAAAATACTTTTGCAACTAAGCACACTGGCCACAAAAAACCCCCAAAATATTTACATATCAATCACCAAGTTAATTTACTGGTTTCATAGACAGGCTCTGATTCCACTGAAATACAAGCAGCAGCATAAAAATCTGACTAATTTTATGACATCTCTTAATTTCAACAGAGAGCTATTTACAGAAGATTCATACTTTTACTGGTAAACACAGCACCAGTTTTCCTTAATTTTCTGGACATTTCACCCTGTAAAGCATTAGTTTTCTCTGAGAACAGAATAAATAAC
The DNA here is from genome assembly GCA_007922195.1 of Podocnemis expansa. Taxonomy (NCBI): domain Eukaryota; kingdom Metazoa; phylum Chordata; order Testudines; family Podocnemididae; genus Podocnemis; species Podocnemis expansa. Next base: position 2,271,015 of record ML682006.1, read on the forward strand.
ACATTTTTTTCCTCAAAGAGGAAGACTAGCTGCTTGTGAAATGTGAGAAAGTTCATAGTAAATGGGCAGAACATTAGGAATAAATAAGAAAAATGGGGCAGCAGAAATAAATCTTTTATGACTTCTCTCATTCATTTAAATGGTTAGAGTTCCTTGTCAACTGTAGCAAGAAGAAACAAATATTGCTGGTTCCTGAGAAAATGACTTTAGTACAAAGGTAATTTCCTAGGCAGACTTGAAATGTAATCTTGTAAATTTTAAAGAAAAATGTAAAAACACGAACAATTTAGTGAAATGATAATAACAAGATGAGATGTATTTTGTAATCTGTTAAACAGCAAATTGCTTAAAACACAAACAGAAGAGGAAAATTATCTGTATCTAAGGAAGTTATCACTTATACTGAGTCAGGTGCTTAATAGTACCTCTTAGACTTACTGCAAAACAGTTTAGATTATATTTTCACAAAAATTCCTAACTCCATTTTCTAAAACATTCACCTTTTCGAGAAAATATTCCTCACTTGCTCTTTGTCCCTTGGTGTATTTTTCTCTTCAATTACAACAAAATTCCATCTTTCAGGTTTTTGAGCTCTCAGACTGACAATTAAAAACCACATCAACCTATATGGGACTAGATTCTGCCGGACAATCATTCCACAGATCAAATATTTCTGCTCTGGTCCTCCTGGGTTTAGCAACTGTTTTTGATACAAAAGATCAGCAAAACACTTCTGCAGACAGGGATGAACACTGTATATCATTCAGCAACTGGTTTGTTAGTGCCTGCGCAATAGCTACGCAGAGATCCACAATCAAGACCATAGAAGTCAGCATCAAAGTGAGTTTCTGATAGTTATAAAAGTACCGAAGGAAAAGTTTAGGCTATGTCCACACACAGCCAGTTAAATTGATTCTACTTGAATCAATTTAACCAAATCTTTCTAAAAATAGTTAAATCATTTTAAGTAAAATTGATGTAACACGCCCAGATGAAAAAAACCCAAATCGAAAGAGCATGTCTGGAAACAGGACTTGCTAGTTAGATTTGAGAGAGGGGCACCCAGGGAGGTGTGGCAACATGGCCCCCTGGCAGGAGAGCCAGGCAGGGGAAAAAAGCCCCCAGGGCAGGGATCCCCCTGCGCCCTGCATAACCTCCCCTGCTGGTGCAAGTGGGGCACACCGCCTCCCTGACCCACTGCCCGGCCAAGAGCCGGCAAACCCCGCAAGCTGGGTGCGCTGGCTCCCCGACCTGCTGCCGGGCCAGCTGCTGGAAAGCCAGGCACGCGGGCTTCCCTGCCTGAGCTCCCTGGCCAGCTGGAGGTGGGGGTGCGCCTGCCTGCGTCCCCCTGCACCTCCCCTCCCTCCCTGGCAAGGGTGCTGGGGGTGGGGTGGGATTTCCTTCCAGGGTGCCATGCACCCTGGGAGGAAGATCAATCGATATGTGGGTCATATCGATATAACAGAACCACAGAGGATTATTTTGAAAGCACAGTTTCAAGATAATCGTCATTTTGATCTCAAACTAGGTTTTATTATATCAAAATGATTTTCCTTACTTCAAAATAAGGGCGCTCCTTATTTCAAAGTAAGGAAAAGTTGTGTGGACATAAACTTTTTAAAATTGAAATATGCAGTGTTATTTTGATTTAAAATGGGTGTGTAGACATGCCCTTAGATTTTTTTTAGTGGAATATTCAGGAAAAAGACACTCCATTGTCAGTATATATGGTTTATTATAGCATCACAAACAGCTTAATCTGAGGCGTTACAGCTGCACAGACCTGATGCTAGTCTTCTGGTTAGGGGACATACATCAGCCTTTATGAATTGTCCGAGCGCCTAACAAGCTAGCATTATTTTGCTTCTGTCTAAAGCAACTGATAATTTAAAAAAGCCCAGAAAAAGGACAGAGTTTTTAATTTCATGTGAACTGATTAGCATTGTATTTTTCTTTAATCAAACTGTATGTTAGTGACTGAAAATTTGATAGGTTTTTAAATCTTTTAAAACTATCTTTATTTGTAGCTTTGAAAGATGGCAGGTGATGAGATGAAATAATCAACTAATCAAATCACAGAATACTAGAAAGGTCAGATTTTTACAGCTTAGTGGTATGATTTACAAGAAACAAACACTTACCATTCAAAAATTGCTTTTTTGAACAGACAAGTGGAGAAGAAGACTATAATATATTTCCATAGCAAACATTGCAATGAGAACATTTCCAGTCCTCTTTAAAGGCTCTTTTATGTAGAACACTCTGTCTCCCAAGCAGGACAACATAGTAAATTAACTTATATTGGCACATTTTGCATTTCAAAGAAGTCATCTAATTGTGTTATCGTCTCTTCTTTAAGAAAACAATAATACAGAACCATAGGTCATTACTCAGGTGTCCATTGCCATGGAGGTGACTAGTTGTTCATCTAGTTTGTAAAAATACCATCCAAATCTTGTAGCTGGTCTGAATATTGAGACCAATGCATACAAAATTATGCATAAAGATTTAATAATTCTAAGTTTTTATGTTCACTGCTTAAAATAAAACAATCATTGTGTAGTTTCTCCAAAGGTCACATATTATTTCAGTAACAGATAATCTTAATTTTCTATTTAATTATTTAAAAACAAAACAAAACCTGACAGTTCCTGGTTAAAATATCCATGGCAACTGAAGCCCTTTATATAGTCATAAAATAGACAGAACAGGCAGCATCTGGGCAAGCTTCCTAGGCTTTGTCCCACTGACATGTCTCAACCCTGACCTGGAGGGATGACATCTAACTGTGAAATGATGGCTCTTCTCCTGTTCTCAATCTTTTGACTGAAAATTGCTGAAGGAGTGAAAACATTGTGGTAGGTTTTGTGTTGTGAAAACTTGTATGTGACTAAATGGACAAGACCAACACATTTTCTTAGAATTCAGGCAATTATTAGCTTTCCTGTAGTACCAATCAACAATGCATTTATGTGAAGTCTTTCACTCTTATTGTTTTGGGGCCATCTTCATAGGCTGAAGTGGCCTCATGCTGACAACACCATGGCTATTACACGTGGGCACAGCTAAATCATCCCTTTTACGCTTAAAAATTAAGACTATTATTGGTGGTTCACACCTCTGTAACACTTCTTTCTTCTTTTCCTTCAACAGCTTCCCCCACAGGAAACAGTAATTTCTATGCAAATGCTATACAGTAAAAATACAACTTCTCCAATAACCAGCTGTTCCTTGGGGAAACCCACTGATCTACTGCCTATGTTTGGCTATATATGAGATACAGTCATTGTGGTCTGAAACCCAGGCACTGAACTATCACATTTTATGATATTAGTAGCCTTCTGGGCCATTTACATATTCATGCATTGTTTCCTTGTGCACATTTCTATTATTTTTGGAAGAGCAATAATAGACTGACTCATTTACACAGGAGCTGGCACTGAGCACATTGAGGAAAAAAGCCACAAAATTATTACTTCATTTTATGGTAGTGCTGTGTGTCATGTTGGAACAAAAAAACAGATAAGAGTCTATTAGCGGAGATATCACCTACAGTATCACCAGGTGGACTGCTTGCAAAGAAGGATTATGCACATTTTTTCACTTGATGGAATTGGTACGAAGCAGCTTATTGAAAAATATTTCACAGTTCCTTAACTAGCCCCTGCACAGATATGAAATGTCAAGGTGCATTATGTATCTATTATGCTCATTACAGGTGGTAGCAGGAGAGGTCCCTGCCCAGCTGCACAGGACCCTATGAAAAGCTTTCATAGAGTCTTGTCAAAACAGCAGTACTGGTGGGCTACAAATGCTGCTAGTTCCCCACCTTGAAGGATGTCAAAGAGGGTTGATCAGGACAGGGGACTGGACCTGGATAGGGAAGAGCAGCGCTATGGCATTGCTCACTTTTACAACTCATTATGCTCCAGCGGAAGCAGGCTGGTGCACTGGTGAGTAGATAATGTTCTGATGGATGGAGGAAACAGCTTACTCCAAATGTACTGTGAGCAGCTCTGGGAGAGACTATACTGGCTTAAAGGCAATGATTCACCTGTGCTACTCTTGGGCTATGTAGTTCTACTCTGCTCTGACCCAGAGCTATGGTGGAAATGGTAAAAACTACCCCTGCAAGTAAATCATTTGCACCAGTCACGGTCTAGCAAAGCTTCCTGAGATTAAATGCATCAGGCTTAACTTCTGCTCTTAGTAAGACTGGGGCAACAATAAAATTAGTAAACAACTATATATCATTGAGGATCATTAAGGATCTACCACCTTTCCTTGAAGATAGTCCCTCACTCTCTCAAGCAGCCCCCCCCATCTGAAACAAATACACACCAAACAACAAGAACACTATCCCAGGAACCTATCTCTGCAACAAACCCTGTTATGAACCCTGCCTGTACATTGACTCCAGTGACTCCCTCATTAGTCCTAACCATATCAGACGCACCATCAGGAGCTCATTCACTTGCACATCTACTAGGGTGACATATGTCATCATATGCCAGCAATGCCCCTCTGACATGTGCATTGGTCAACCCAAACTGTCCCTATGTAAAACAACAAATGGACACAAATCAGATATAAAAAACAGTAGCATCCATAAATTGGTAGGAGAGCACTTCAATCTCCTTGGACACAGTGTACCAGACTTGAAAGTTCCCACACTTCAACAAAAGAACTTCAAAAACAGACTTCAGTATGAAACTGAAGAGTCAGAACTTATCTGCAAACTCGACACAATCAGATTTGGTCTGAACAGGACTTGGAATGGCTCTCGTTACAAAAGCTAATTGTCCCTGATCACACATTCTCACCTTCTAATGGAGGGGGCTCTCAAACTCTGCATGGTTGTGACACAGCTGGGGGGTTCCCAGACTTTCATGACACAGCAAGGCTCCCCTGCAGGTCCCGTTCTCTCTCTTATGGGGCCAATTCTTCCCCCCGTAGGCCCCAGCAATGGCCCCCACACAGTGGCCTCTGACCCCAGGAGCAGTGCCTTGAGAGTAAGGCCCCTGGAGTGGGAGTAGGGCCCCAGGAAAGGGGCCCCAGGAGCAAGTCCCAGCTCTCATTGCATCTCCTCCTGCCTCCCCACATGGCTCTGAGTGACCCCCAAACACACAAGACTCACCCGGGGAAGCCAAGGTAGGATCTCACAGCCGTAGGAACCCTTCCTCGGCCTGCCCCAGGGCTACACAGCATTTTGCATTTCCTGCCCAGGACCAGTGCCATGGCTGGCTGCAGGGTGGGAGATTTCAAAATGCCTCGCCCCCGCCTGGCCCCAGCTCCTGGGCATGTGCAGGTGAGCAGGGCAGTGTGCTGTGTTACACTGGCCTGCTCCCTGCCCCTGCAGTTCTCCAGAGGTGGGACAGGGGGCTTTCAGCCTGCCCGTGACATGGTGGTTGAGAACTGCTCTTCTAATCAACTGCTGTGAATAGGCCTCAGCTACCCTAACAGAATTTACTCTGTTAGCACTTGTCCTCCCCATTGTAATGTTCCTCATCCCTGCAAGCATATATATCTCCTAACTGTAGTTGTCACTTCATGTCTGACCAAGAGGGTTGCAACCCACAAAAGCTTATTCCCAAAGAAATTTGCTGGTCTTTAAGGTGCCACAGGACTCTCATTATTTTTGTTAAATACAGATGAACATGGCTTATGACTAGGACTATTAATGTGAAGGAGTGGTACTAGGTCTTCAATCCTAGATTTAAAGGTTATGATTATATATATATATATTTACACACACACACACACACAGAGAAGATTCACACACAGTGAACCATAGACCACAGTGTGGTTCTCAGGCTTTTCAGATTAGTGATCCTGTGAGGAAAGAGGTACTTAAGATTGTGAGATGACCAGATTCTATACTGATGGTGGTCATATAAGATTATATATAATGTGGAATCTAGTCCCAGAGAATGAGACACAGGATGAGAGTCAAAAATTTAGTTTTACAAAAAAGTGTTTTTAGGATCAAAGAGATAGGGCTCTGATCCACTAGGATTGTGGGTCCCTTTTGGTAAATGAAAAAAAAAAATTAAAGCATTTAAATTTGAACCATAAACTTTCCTTTAGACACGAAAGGTCAGCTTGCATCAAAAGAACTTATATTTTCTGTTTTCAGTGTAAAAATTAATAGTATAGAGATTTAATAAAAAGCAAAATTTCTGAGCCAAGAAATAACCCAGAAAGATATTAGAAAAATGTTCACATTACATTTTCCTGAAAATTTGTTTGCTATTTCCCCTGAGCATGAGGTTTTATTTTACCAGAATTACTTACTTCACATCTCTAATCCTAACCTTGGAGATTAAAATTGAAGCCACCTACATTATTTCTGGATTATGAAACAAAATAACTCATTTCTGTTCATGCGTACCTTTTAACCTTCCTTTGCGCACCCATTTTTCCCTGCATGCAGTCTCCCATCTCTAAATGAAAGCAAACAAAAACAAAAAGGGAAAAAAGGTGAAATGACCTTTATTCTCATATGCGATGTTAAGAGATATTGGAAGAGTCTTTACTACCAGCTGGATGAAAATTCTAGATGTACCAAAGATGGTTTATGAAGCTGTAAATTACCCTCCCTCATGCCAGCCCAGCTTTCTGCACTCCCTGATGTTCTCAGTATTTCTCTCTGCCACACTTTTTGGGGTTTTCTACTTTCAACCTAGCTCCATGGCCATGTAGGACTTATGCCAAAGAGGTTACTTAACGAGCATATTCCTTTGCCATCCTAAGCACATCATTTCCCAGCCAGCACCATTTTAGTTAGTGCTGGCTGATTCAAGAGCCCCTCACAGAGGACTGTGAAGATTTAAGGCCATTGCGGGGTGCTGTGTTTGGCTGTATTTTACTTTTCACCCTGGGATGAACACAGTCTATTGTCTTACTCTGGGCTTTACACAGGTTTGCTTCAAATGGATGGAAGTACATTTAAAAAAAAATGCCTGAGAATTTAAATACATTAGACTAATTAAAACTATTGTATTTGTTTTGTCAGGCTCTCACTTATCTACATGATAACTATTTTGGCCTCACCATTTTGAGAAGCATCTGTGGGTGGATACAGTGAGTGATAGAGTCAAATAATGAGTCTCTAAATGACTACAAAAGCCTTTGTACTGCTTTGAATCATCCATCTATGCTGCTGTATTATTCAGGAATTAATACAACTCTATAAATTAATAATAATTTAAATGTACTTAAAAAAACTGTTAATGGTTCCTCATTCCCTTCCCTCCCCACCTGCTACACAATGAAAAAAAAATTTATTTAGCTAGGACTTTGTTCTTAAATTATATAATGTTAACGTAGACAAAGACTTTTGAAATGAGATGACAGCATTTGGAGTTCCCTCACCAAAAAGAGTCAGGTTGATGGAGATTTGGCACCAAAATATTTGAACAAGGGCAGAGGGTCTATAAACATTTTTAAATAATCAGCACTAAAGTTAGTGAAAATAGTCAAATGGGCTAGAATACATGTAAATTTACAAAGGGATAGCTGTGCTAGTCTAATACAGCAAAAAAACTGAGTCGTGTGGCACTTTAAGACTAACAGATTTATTTTTCGCCTGAGCTTTTGTGGAAGAAAATCCCACTTCCTCAGATGCTTCGAAGTTCACCCATCTTTGAAGCATCTGAGGAAGTGGGATTTTCTCCAACGAAAGCTCATGTGAAAAATAAATCTGTTAGTCTTAAAGTACCACACGACTTCTTGGGTTTTTTGCTAGAATACGTATGTCACAATTAAGAATCATGCAGAAACCTATTTAAATTAACTGTTTTCAACAATGGTTGGCTAAAATTTCACCTCTTCACTCCTTGACTGCCATTAGTTCAAGTCTGCTTATCACTCAAGGAAAAATATTAAAAGCAGGGTAAAAAGTCACCTGATCAGATAAACATATCTGTATTTATAATGGTGGTTGTTGGGCCAGGATGGATTTACATAGCCACAGATGGGCACCCAATAACTGTACCAGCGAAGGCTAGGATTTAATTTCTTCAGTGCAAAGTCATTTCTATGAAAGCAGGCATGAGACACAAACAGAAATGGCTAAACAATACATTTTCTTAATAAGCCTTGGTTTCTTAAGCATACACCCTTAATGACTGTGTTAGCCCTACATAGTTTTCTGACCGGTGAACAAAGCAGGTATAGCTACCAGTTTTAGATGGAAGTTACTCCCCCCCACCCTGCTTTTCCTTTAAGATACTTGGTTTGGTTGTGAGAAGCCCAAAACAGGATGTTAGCTATCCCAAGTCCCTTTGATTTCAGTTTCCTCAGTGAAGGCTGCTGGTTATCCTGAAGTCCTTGGTTTTTAACATTCCCTTTTTTTGTTTAACAGCATTACTAGCCTTTTTAGACATATGCATACACATGTATATGACACAATATTTTTCACTTCTTTTAACTTTTTTTTGAAAAGGAGCTAAATGCTTCCAAGACACGCAAAATATGCTTTGCTAGCATGTTATTTAGCCTATCATAATTAACATAATTCAGGGGAGGCTAGAAGGATTGGCTGATACTTACCTTTTTATTAACTACCTACTCAGGAACCTGACTATTTTATGGGGTCAGTTAGTTGCCATTCCACACTTCCACATGTACACAATAGATGAACTGGCCATTGGCTGACCACAACCATTGGTCTTCCACATCAGCACACAGGGCTTGGACACACATTCATAGTTCATGACAGTGTGCAGTGACGTTTGGCCGTATCAGCAGTTTTTCATTTTTTATCTAGTGCTGACAGCCCATGCTCCCAGCATCCTCTAGCTCTTCGGCTTACCAAACTTGTCCAGTGCAATACTGTATAGTAATTCAGTTCCACCTCAGTAATGGTGGCATTAGCTTCAGTGTGGCTTAGATTCAAATGCACAGGTTTGTTACAGGCTACATATTCTATCACAGGACCGATAAAGCTAAACAGATCAAACTCTGCTCCCAATCGTAAGTATGTAATTCATCCCCATTAAAGTCAGTGGAGTTACTCTGTATAATGAAAATTAGAATCTGGTCCAATAGCTTTACTGGATTACAATGTAAATAATTTTTCAGTTAGTGAACAATCAAGCTGCTAATTTCTTCAGGAACATGTTTTTTAAAATCGGCATCATGTGAGCTATGAAATGCCTTTCTGTTCATATCACAATGACAATTTTGAGAAGTATGAAAAAGGATGAGAAACTGTCAGCCTTCAAATTAAAACACGTGAAATGTCATAAGTCCATGCACTATATAACTGCAGAACAAGGCCTCTTTTCTGTGATAACAGAAGTATAAAGAATATACATTTAATATTTTATTGAAACTACATTCTGAAACACTCTTCAACTCTAGAAAATTGTTTCAACAAAGACATCTTCCACTAGGTTAATTTTATATTGTAGAAGCCCCTACTAAATTATAGAAAATTATTGATACTACTAAGAACAAGAATGCTAATGAGGCTCAAGTCTTAGAGGTCATCCCTATTCACCTTTCTAGCAGCACTGCCACTCTAAACAGCTCCTCCATTATCTCATACATATCACAGACACAGTAACAACAATTTCTTAAAACTAGATAAATGGACCAACATGATCTCTTGTTATTGCCTAATTCTACTGATGCACATTAATCTCAGAAATTTAGCCCACATATTGAGTATTAGTTTGGGAAGGGCACTACCTTAATTTACCTTAGTCAGAGGCTTATTTAAATAAAAAATGCCCTGTAATGTATGCCCATGGCTCCCTCACCCTTGACACGTGGCCCCTCCATATCTGTGTTGAGACTATTCACAGAGACTAATGTGATGAGACTCACACTATGGCTCCAGTTTGTGATTAAAGGTTACTGTTAATTGAGTAAAACAAAATGTTAAAATAGAAACTATTTTTGTTAGCTATAAAGATGCATTTCAATAATTTAGGCTAGTGGCACTTTTAAAAAAATCAAATTCCAAGCTTTCTAGTTTCATATCTTGGATTCTGTATTTATGGGGGTACAGGGCACTCAAAGTTTCAAACCTTTTCAGAATTAATGGAAGACAAGGCTTTAATTCTTCCAAATTGCTTCAACTTTTGACAAACAAAATTATTTTCTTGCTATGGAAAGAGCATCAGATAAGGAGAAATTTTTCAGCTCCTATTCTCTTATACTTGATTTAGTAGTCAAAAATACAAAATAATTTAGGTGGTCAAAAGTGCTTGATTTGGCTTTATGTTCATTACTCTTCTCATTTTTTTCGCCCACATGTTACTCAGCCTATTGTTTATTTATTACCAGTAGTTTCTAAAGTTAGTGATCTTTGGACTACCTCATTAATTAAGAGAACAGCAACATTCTGCCATTGTCTAGAAACTGATTTGGGGTTCTTTTCCAAAATGAACATTTGAAACAAGCCGGTGTTCAACATCAGGGAACACACACAAAAGAATTCAGGCTGACTCACATCTCGCAGTCACGCTCAGATACTTAGTTTTCAAGTCACTAGGAACATTAGGGAGTTCTCTAACCTGCCCAATCCTTACTGTTCAAAGAACAAGGTTTTATTTTGCTTGTCCTCAAGAATCCAATCTCACAGCACCTGTAGATTAGTAGATTGAAAAGACATTGCCAGTGCCTCATCTGGAACTTTTAATAGCAAGGCAACAATTGTGAAAACACAGAATCATTCTCTCAAATTTCTAATGATAGCTGCCCCTTCTGGTCATTATTAGACTATAATTAGGGAATCTTGTGAAATGAAGTTCAAAAGGGGTAACCATGTTAGCCTAGTTCAGCAAAACAAATAAGGAGTCTAGTGGCATTTTTAAAGACTAAAATGCATTTATTACATGAGCTTTCATGGGAGAAAAGTCCTTGTTAATTAAGGTCTATTCATAGCTATTCTTGATAGCTGGAATAAGAAATGACTCAAGATGAGAACAGATGATAGAATATGGGGCTTAATATCCAGGTGAAGTACAAATGAACACAACCGCAGGAGGCTAAATCTTACTCTTTCAATGTAGAAAGTCCTTGCTCCTCACAAATAATCCAAATCATTTTGTAGATAGCTATCACCATCTCCTGCTGAGAACATTTCCCTTTGACTGGTACAAAGGAATCACGGCAGGGGCAAGGCTGTTGCTCTGTTTCCCTCACCTCCTCTTTAATAATTTATTACAGCTAGACATGTAGTTCAATGATCAAAGTGAACCCTTTTTACATGATCTCATGAGTGACCGTATATTGTCTGTGTGGGGGGAAGCAACTTTCTCAAAAAATCCAAGTGTAATCACATTAAAAGCCCTAAACACATGGCAGGAGAGGATATAGCAGGCTCTCCCCCATCCCTTCCCCTGGTGCAAGACTGGGAGGAGCAAGAGGTGGACCCCAGAATTATAGACTGAAAAAGTTACAGCTTCTAAAGAGTGAAATGGGAGTAGGCAGACAGTACTATATTCTAGCACCAACAGGACCACATCTGCAGGGAAGTTAGTGGATATGAATTGCTATATCTGTACATGGTATATGACAATACTCTTCTTCTACCCTTATTTTCCACTCCTTGTGTGGTGACAGACTCTGCTACTATATCATACTCAAATAGAGATGTTAAGAGTAAGGGTTGGCTGAAGGAGCAGAGAAATGAACATTCCCAATAGTCTAGGAAACACTGCAGGGAAGTAGAGGCAGCACAAGAATGAGCAGTGCAGGAAAGGACTCTGTCATTATGGTGATTCTCCTGAAGGGGTCAGTGAATCAAAGATGTGAAGAAAGTACATTGGGGTAAAGATTCCTTCCATCCCACATGGGCTGCTAACAATGAAGAGTAAGGAGACCAAAACTAGAAATGTGAGAAAAAAGAGTTTTTACAGATGACAGAGGTTGGGAGAGTAGAGAGGTAGGTCCTGGTGAGAAGAAAAAAACTGATTTAAGGGAAATCTCCATAGCAATCTTTAAACACTAATGATGAGTTGATGGAAAACCAGGGTAAGAGTCAGGCAAAATGGTTTAGTCCCAGTTCTGGCACTGATTCATCATGCGTCCTTGGGCAAGTCGCTTTCCCCCTCTGCATTAGGAGATAGTCATAATTGCTGCACTGAAATCTATAGACAGAAAGTGCTGTATTAGTACAAATGTTTTCAAGATGATCTTCCACAATAAACAAGAGGCTATAAAGTTGCTTTAAAATAAGAGTAAAAATCAACATTGACATCTACAGGACTAATCATGGATGTTTTAAAAAGCTTTGAAGCCCATTAGTATCATTTATATGGTTCAAATATTGTAGCAAATCTCTAAAATGTACCTTTCAACCTTCATAAATATTCTCCAAAGGTAATATTTCTCATGGAGGACATCAGGATAAAACAAATTTTGAATTCTTGACCTAGCTATTTTAGATAGCTATCTAATTAAACTAATTTTTAAGAAATGACTATTCTTAGAGTGAAAACCTCTCAGCTCTAAAACACAATAGAATCTCCTTTTTTGTTAACCTCATTTCAAGAAAAATGAAAAAGTGACCTCAGCCTGGAGAGTAATTACAGGTACAAAGTAGTTTTCATGCACCTTCCATACTCCAGAACCTTAAGGTATAAGAGTCAGAGGCACTTGTGTACCACAAACCCTAGTTACAGGCTAACTATGAATCCACTAGCATGGATTCATAATATAGTGCTGTGGATGAAATACATCTAGTGCTACGGAAGAAATACATCAGTTTGATTAAAATTACCCACCTTTATTGAATTCTGTTATAATGAATTTTCTCCAGCAGAACAAATACCACATTACAGCAATCTAAACTCTTCCTATAGTGAGGAATCACTAGCAACATAATGGATTAATGCCTTTGAATTTAATGTTCATCATCTGTTCTGCTCTCAGTTATGAATGCAGAAATAACATTTCCCAAATTATGTCAGTAAAAAGTAAGATGTGCACAGTTTGATTGCATGTATTGCTCTTGCTGCAATGCAGCATAGCAATCCTCATGCTTTTGACACAAATCACATATAGTAAAGTATATGGTTCTAATATAATTAATTTTATTTTATGGCTTCACTAAGATTCCCATTTTCTGTACACAACATAGGTAGGATCATATTACTTGGAGATGAAAAGGCATCTCTCTAAAGATACAGTGTTACATGAATTTAGAAGCAACTTTTCTAATATATGGAAAAACAGTTATTTTTATGAAGTAAAAAAGATATGCAGAGAAATTTTAGTTCCTTTCCTGACTGCAGGACACTGTAGATCCATTTCAGCCCTTATTTGATTTGCTTTCCACTTCCCCCCCAACTCTCTTCCTTCGCTTTTGTGAATTACGGTACTTTGAGGATCTTAGAGCTACAGTAGCTGGAGGTTTCTACAACCTAGTGAGCAATAAGTGACATGACATTTAAAATATGATTATATTCCTGAATTACACATACATTAATCTTAGAACTGACACAAACTTACACGTTTTAATAGAACTTCTGTCAGCTGCCATAACTGTTTAGTCAAGTACATTACTGTAAATTCTAATACCTCAAGGTTTTGGTGAGTTTCATTTGACATGTCTTGAACTAAAAACTTTATATAGGTTTATCTGAACAGGAATATATTTAGTATGATAAGGACACAAAAGCAGTCTTTTATAGCAAAAAATAAAAAACAAGGAGTCGTGTGGCATTTAAAGACTAACAGATTTATTTTTTGCATGAGCTTTCATGGGAAAAAAATCCCACTTCGTCAGATGCATCAAAGATGAGTGAACTTACAGAATGGAATGAAAATAAATGCAAGGGGGTATAAAGCATAGGATAAGGTCATACAGTAACAGCAAATCAGAGCAGTTGTTTGGTTTAAACCCTGGGAGGCCTGAAGTCAAATTACCTTTTGTAATGGGAAAAGAACCCATAGTCCCGATTCAATCCTGCTTTCACAGAATTTAACCAGAAACTACAGATCTAACAACAGAAGCATTAAAGCAGGCACACACCCCTGCAACAAACCACGCTGCCAAGTCTGCCCACATATCTGCACAACAGATACCATCATAGGTCCTAATCAAGCCTGCTACTCCATCAAAGGCTCATTTATCTGCTCATCTACTAATGTGATCTATGCCATCATGTGCCAGAAATGCCCCAATACCTTATACATTGGACAAACAGGATGATCCCTGCCCAAAAGAATAAATGAACATAGAGCTGATATCAGAAATGACAAAACAAAACAAAAAAAAAACCCAGTTGCTGAGCACTTCCATCTTTCTAATCACTTGATAAATGTTTTGTTAGCAACTGTCCTCAGAGATGTGATTGGGATATCAAGACTTCAAAGAGAAACAGTTGAGCTCGAATTAATATGCAAATTAAATTCTGTGAAAGGATTGAATTGAGACTATGGGTTCTTTTCCCATTACAAAAGGTAATTTGAGTGCAGGCTTCCCAGGGTTTGAACCTAAACAACTGCTCTGATTTGCTGTTACTGTATGAAAACAACGAGGAGTTGTGTGGCACTTTAAGACTAACAGATTTATTTTTTGCATGAGCTTTCGTGGGAGAAGATCCCACTTCCTCAGATGCTTCAAAGTTCACCCAT